>CATIXC010000063.1:0-12250 GCA_949709985.1 Luffia ferchaultella | reverse complement strand
CAAAAGATCCGAACCATCCAAACCCAGATTGCGTGGATGTTGTTGTTATTGTACAATAAACGGACAAAACGAAATAAAGAAGCCTTCGAATAAAACGATCGTTCACGCGCAATGAATCCTTTGACGAACGTGAAAAATATCGCAAGGTTGGGGGAAAATGATTTACGTGGAAATCACAAAACGTCGTGGCACGACGAATACAAGGGCAGTGCTTGGATTTTTATCGGTGGTTTTCCGTATGACCTGACTGAAGGTGACCTCATCACGGTGTTTTCTCAGTACGGCGAGGTCGTCAACATCAATTTAGTTCGGGACAAACATACGGGTAAACAAAAAGGGTACGGATTTTTGTGTTACGAAGATCAACGTAGCACCATTCTCGCCGTGGATAACCTAAACGGTAGCAAAATTCTCGGAGGTACGATCCGTGTCGATCACGTCGCTAATTACAAAGCGCCCAAGATTCCACTAAAATTGACGAAGTGACGAGGAAACTTCGACTCGATGGATGCGCGCCGAATAAAAACTAAAATAACGATTTTTTACTTTTTACTACTTCATTTTCAATTGTTAATAATTAATCATAATAAAAATATTTTTTTACATAATGGAAATGACATTGAACTTGGTTTTGTTGATTTCCTCCTTAAATGCAATCCCCAAACTGAATTCTCTCATAGTACAATTAAAAATTTATAATTAACGAATCTTACGATATTTATTGCAAAATATTTACAGCTTTATTGAAATTTTTCATCTTTTACTTGTGATGGCTGAAAAAATGAAATTGAAACGTGTGTGCAAGTTTGAAAATTCCCCCTCTAAAAAAGTTATCGATGCAAACTTCAGTATCGTATTTGCCAATCGTTAAAAATATTACTTTTATTTTATTTATTTTTCTGTTTAAACTAACGAACAATTCAATTCATCAAATTTTTTTAAATTAACAAACAATTCAATTAATCAAACAAAATTATAAGAATTCACTTCACGAAATCGGTAAAATAAAGAACAGTTTTCCTTTTTCTCTCGTTCCTTTTCTTTTCATTCTCCCTCGTCCTCATCGTTTTTGTTCCTATTTCCCTCGCTTTCCATTCCTGTCACTGTTTCGTTCTTGAGCTTACGCTGGTGTACGGCCCTTATTCTTTTTTTGCTCTCTGTGAATGAAAATTCATATTTGATTTAGAAAGATTCGCATAGATTGCTATTTTAATTTATTGAATGAGCTTGTACCTTTTTTGGGATGAGTGCGGTGTCCATAAGAATTTCGGGGTCAATGGGATTTTTTTTTCCGAGCTTTATTTCCGAACCATTCGATACTTTGATGAAAGGACAGACACCATCATATTGTACAACTCCTTTAACCGTGACCGAGCATCCCACGAAGAGGTTTTTTGGTACGCTAGCCGCGCTCATGACGCGGACGGCAAGCTTCAACTCCACGCCATCGGATATGGCCCCAATGGAATACATTGCATCGCCAGTTTTATTCTTCGTTTCCGAGAATAGCATTTTCAACCAGCCGTTAATTACTGTGAAAAAACATTGCAAGTTTTTGCCGTTACTCATTGAACTTTTTTTTTCGTAAAAGGATTAGAAAATATTAAATCGAAAAAGCAATATGTAAATCGTGGAGTTACACTTACCGATGTACTGTCCTTCCATGTCCCCGACATCCTCCCAGCTGACCGGAACAGGCTTCGAAGTACTCGCGTCGATATTCTCGGTGAAAATACCTTTTTCTTCGATGACTGTATGCTCCCGAATAATGAGTTCCACCGGGGTATTTCCAATGTTAAATTGTGGTTTTTTAATACTACCCGCGAGCGCCCCTTTCAGATGTATGATCTGAAACAGTTGTTGCGTCAAATTTTATGGTGATATGGTGAAATTTTTTCATTATTATTATTTCATATATATTGAACCTCTTGAAAGAATATTACCTTATCCGACGTTATGACATTTTTCACCCTGTCGACTTCTTTTTGCCAAGCCGAACACTGAATTCTTCTTCCGGCATTGTTGTTCAAGACGAATTTCATTACATTATATTTGCGGTCTTGCCCCACCGTTTTTGCGCTTTCGAGCACATCGACCCAGCCACATATTTCTCTAAAACGAATACAAAAGAATAAAGATTTTAACAAAAATTAAAGAATTTAATTTTCACGACCGTGACATCAAAAAAATTTCAACAAAAGTAATGACTAAAAAAGTGGATGAAGAGAGAAACTTACATGGTGTTGTCGGGCGGTGTGAACGCGTCGATTGTCGCACTTTTTGTGAATTTGTATTTCGGAAGCGTGGCACAATCTTTTCCAGAACTCAATTCTGGAGTTTTTTGATTAATTTCTGTTACACTATTTTTGTGTGGAGTCATGATTCGATCGTACGTATATGGAGATGATTTTTTTTCGTCTGAACCGACGTCGTTAATATGACGATGTTCTTATGTCTTCAATATGATATATTCATCAATTGTTTTCTCATGGCTATGTAGTAATTGCATAAATCATATTGGAAACATAAAAACATCGTCATGTTAATGACATGAGTTCAAACAGCAAGAAATCGTGTCTAAATTCATGCGATCGAATCATGGTTCCGAAAAAAATCACGAAAAGCGCTACAATCGACGCGTTCACACCGCCTGACAACACGACGTAATAAGGTTCTCTCTTTTTTATCCGCTTCTTTAGTCTTTATTTTTGTTGAATTTTTTAAATGTCACGGTCGTGAAAATTAGATTCTCCAATTTTTGTAAAACCTTTATTCGTTTGTATGCATTCCAGAAAAATGTGCTCGAAAGGGCAAAAACGGTTAGTCAAGATCGCAAATATGATATAACGACATTCGTCTTGAATAATAATGCCGGATGAAGAATGTCATAACGTCGGATAAGGTAAATATTCTTTTGAGAGGTTTAATATATATAAAATAATAATAATGAAACAAAATTTCACCATAAAATTTGACGCAACAAGTGTTTCAGATCATGCATCTGAAAGGGGCGCTCGCCAGCAATATTAAACAACGGCAATTTAATATTGGAAATATCCCGGTGGAATTGATTATTCGGGAGCACACAGTTATAGAAGAAAAAAAGAATTTTCACTGAGAATATCGACGCGATTTCTTCAACGTCTATTCCGGTCTACTGGGAGGATGTCGGGGACATGGAAGGACCATCGGTAAGTGAAACACCACGATTTACATATTGCTTCGGTTTAATATTTTCTAATCGTTTATATATTAAAAAAAAAAGTTAAATGGGTAACAAAAAAAATGTGCAATGTTTTTTTTACAGAAATTGACGGCTGGGTAAAAATGCTGTTCACAGAAACGAGGATAAAACTGGCGATGCAATTTACTCCATCAGGGCTATATCGGACGGCGTGGAGATGAAGCTCGTCGTCCGCGTCATGAGCGGGGCTAGCTTACCAAGAAACATCTTCGTAGGATGCGCGATCACGGCTAAAAGAGTTTTGCAATATGGTTGCGTCTGTCCTTTTGCAAAGTGTCGAAAGATTCAGACATCAAAGCTCGCAAAATAACTTGTGAAGGATCCCGAAGTTCTCATCGCCACCGCACTCATCCCAAAAAAGACACAAGCAAATTCTATAAAATTAAGATAACAATCTATGCAAATCTTTATAAATTTCAAACGAGAATTTCCAAAATTCAAACAAGAATTTCCATATACAGAGGGAAAAAAAGATAATTTAGCAGCTTAGATAAACCAAACAGAGGGGAATGAAAAATAAACAGAAAAGGATAGAGAAAAAGGCGCGGACGCTTGGAAGATACTAACAGGAATGGGAAGCGAGGGAAATAGGAAGATAAGCGAAGAGGACGGGGGAGACTGAAAAGAAAAAGAACAAGAGAAAAAGGAATTGTTTTTTACTTTTGCGCATCATTGATTCCGTGAATCAAATCTTAATATTCCTAAATTGAATTGTGTTTGAAATTGAAAATAAATAAACAAGTAATATTTGTAACGATTGGTTATTTATTTCTCAAATAAAATATCCAGCTACATGGCTTTCGTTCTCTGCAGGCGTGGTTGAGGTACGATGTTGAAGTTTCAATCGTTGGAATGCAACGAAATTCGGGTTTTTCTTGATCAGAGCCCATGATTCTCATTCAATATTCCGTCCGGACAATAAAGGGTTCTTTTTATAGAATCGAACCAGAAAATCGGTACGAAAATTGTCATGGTTTTTGAAATTTAACAAAAAAATGCATAGAAAAAGGATTTTTCATTGGACCCCAACGTTGGGAACTTCAGTGTCGTGTCGAGGTTGATTTCTCGATACTCGCTGTCAGCTTTTCGATGTCCAAGCCGACGGCTCTGTTGTTTCTGGAATCTCGTTACACGTCATAGAAAAAGTTTAATGACAGTTCTCTGCTCGATAAAACTAGCCTGAAATCAAGCGGCCTCGACCATTTACATTTTCGACCGGTCGTTTACCAAAAGCGATTTGGCCGAATAGCGCAGTACCTGGTTCTCATCTTGTTTGAAAAAAGAGCGATTGAGAATTCGGAAATATAGAAGTTGGAAGTCTTGTGACTACGGAGGTTGGGAAGTCGGAAGTCTTGTGATCACGGAGGTAAGTAAAAGTTTCAATTTTCGAGCTTCAGGCCGATCGATAGGAAGAGATTTGGAGCAGTGTTTGATATTATTTCCTTATTTTGCATTTCTCATTTCAATACTTTAGCAACTTTTCTATATGCTGTAGAAAATTGATGGAAATCGGAATGTAAATTGTCAATTTGTTCTGTTTAGCTTGCGAAAGATCCAAGCAAGGAATCTTGCTTGCCTGTCATTTTGTGGTATCAGGCGTATGCTCTCTTCAAAACCGACATCATCAACGAATAACGAGAAATCAAACATCGTTTAAATGTATAAACATTTCGGAAAGGTATTTGTTGAGTTTGTTTACAACAGCAGTATTAATTTTGTTTTTCATTAAAATAGTTTTAAAGACGTATGCGTGACAATTCCACGGGAAAAATAGTGTTTGATTAGATATTTTGTACTTCGGAATTCTATAAAAATATAAAAAAGTTCAGTAACATTTGGCATGCCATAAAGAACAATTATCTACAATAATATTTCTCCAAAATGACTAAAAAGTTGATCAAATAATAATTATTCAACAATTTTTTGGTCAGATCTTTTTTTTCATTTAGAAATCGAATCTTTGCATTATTCACGATATTGATAAATTCTTTTTATGTGTATGAGTGCGAGCGTGCATGAGTTGTGTACGCGTATTAGGGGTGGGGCGATGTTGAAAATATAATCGATTTTTAATAAATCGATTATTCTAGAAAAAAAAATTGGTTCTCAAAATCAATTTTCCAGTTTAAAAAATCGAAGAAACGATTAATCGAAAAATAAAAATAATTTTTGATTGCAAGTACGCTGAAGAAATCTTAGTTGTAGGTTTGAAATGTCAACAGCTCACAGTTATTGTGTCAGTTTTTTACTACGAAATTTAAGTGATCGTGGAATAATCCCGGTAGTAGCGTGGGAAACTGATGCCCAGACATCCCGGGTTCAATCCCTACTGAAGTAACTTTTTTTTTTATCGTGTTTGTTTTTTTTTTTCAATTAAATCAATCCCTCTACAAAATACAATTATTGAAGCGGATTAGAAATCTTGATTGTAGATTTTAAATATCAACATCTCACAGTTATTGTATCATTTTTTTACAATTATTGTGAGGTGATCGTGGAATAGTCCCGGTAGCAGCGTGGGCAGCTGACGTTCAAACATCCCGGGTTCAATCCCTACTGATACAACTTTTTTTTTTATCATCGTAGTTGTTTTTTTTTTCAATTAAATCGATCCCTCTACAAAATTCAATTATTGAAGCGGATTAAAAAGGAAACAAAGAAAATCCATTTTCAACTGTTTAAGTTGTTCTAATCGCAAAGCTTTGAGTTACGAAGTTATTTAGCCAAATAAAATTACAAAAATAATATTTTTAATTAAAAATAACCATTTTCTCCTCCAACGGCCTATTTATAAGAAAAGGGGAAATGGCTTCAATAATTGAATTTTAAAATGGGATTGATTAGATTGAAAAAAAAACAAATACAATGATGAAAAAAAAGTTCTATCATCAAGGTTCGATCCCGGAGCCTCCGAATCGTCAGCTGTCGCAGCTACTACCTAGACTATTCTGCTTTGGGGATGGACAGAGTTGAAAATATAATGCGTTCTTAATAAATCGATTATACTACTTCTCGGGCGTAGCCACAGTTTTTAACAGATATTCCATATAATTTTTTTTTATCGCTCGTAACATTTTTTGGATAATTTTTCATAACAATACATTTAATCTTAAATATGAAAACTTTACATTACTCTGTATAAGTTGATAACAAAATCGACCAGCTAAATACTACAATACTACATAAAATAGTTCATACAAAAAAATTCATTTCATTTCTGAAGTTTGTTATTGACACATGAATTTTTGCATTTCAGGTGATCCGGGACTGCTATCGAGATAATTGATGATGATGATGATGATGATGATGATGATGATGATGATGATGATGATGATGATGATGAGAATGAGAATAAACTGGATCGAATAAAACCAAATTGAATTGAATTGAATTGAATTGAGACAGAATGAACTGAACGAAACCAAACTGAATGAAACTGAACCGATTTGAAGATGAACTTATATAAAAGTGATGATAAAAAAGAGTAAAATAAGATTAATTTGCTATAATTTCCATCATTTGGAGAATCATTTAGTTAATTACATGGTTAAATTACGGTTTATATTGTACGATAGCGATCTATTTTCATAATTTGAAATAAAGTGAATAAGCATTTTTTTTCATTGAGTTGATTGTTTTACATGAAAAACATTTCGTGAATAAATAATATTTCTACAACCATTCAGTTGATTTACATGCCGGCGATAAAATAAACTGTCGGAATAGTGTGCTTACGATTTGAAGATTCGTACTATAAATTGTTATTTATATTGTACGGGAGAGATTTATTTTCATAATTTAGAATATAATTAATTACGTTATATTTCATTGAGTTCATTCATTTATTATACGGAAAAAGTTTTGAATAAATAAAACCGATGTTCGTTTTTATCGCAATGTAATGTAATAAAGTTTTGATATCAATCCAACCTGAATCATGGGACGACGAAAGGTAAATCGAACCTCTGAAGAAGAAATTGAATTTCAACGTCTTAAAAGACAAAAAAAATGTATAAACCAACATCGTCGACGTAGTCAATTAGAAGCTGCTGCACAAAATATTCAAAATGATCAACCTTTGAACCCATTCGAAAAACGATTAGACGACGAACCAGTGTTCGAAGTGCAGCAAATTGGGGTTATTGCAACATCACAAGTATCCTTAAATCTTGCTAACACACAATCAAAGAGTGTACGTACATTGGCAGTACATTCTGATCAAATTGATAAATTATCAGAAGATATGGAGGTAGTTGATAACCCACCCTTGCAAACACTCAGAGAAGATGTGGTAATACGTGAATCCATCAATGAACTTGCAGTTGTTGAACAATTCGAGGGTATCTCAGATTTACAACCAGAAGTTATAAGACCGGACGTAGTCGTAGTATCGGGTGATCGGGATAATGAACAAAGAAACAACAGATCACTTAATGCGGAACGGCAGAACCGTTTTCGACAAAGACATAACGAAGAAAGAAACCGAATTTCCGCAGGAACCATTAATAATCTCCAGGAACACTATGGAGGTAGTATGACTGAAATTTGTGTGCATTGTAGTGCTGCACATTTCGTGTCTGAAAGAGTATCGAACAAGCAAAATTCATTCCATGATTGCTGCAGTCACGGTAAAGTTTATCTTGAGCCATTACCAACCATGCCAGAAGAATTGAATTCCTTATTTAAAGGCTCGCATGATAAATCGGGCACTTTTTTTGAACGAATCCGTAATTACAACGCGTCATTTTCATTTGCGTCGTTTAACGCTAATTTGATGAACTTCGACGGAAGACGTCCGGGACCATATTGCTTCAAGATACAAGGCCAGATCTACTATCAAGTAAATACATCATTGTATCCAGTTGATAACGAATTGCCAACTTACGGCCAACTTTTCATCGTTGATTCGGATGAAGCTGTAAATTCTTTATTGCGCCGAAATACAATGCTTGATCATGATCTACTGAGGACAATTGATCGTATTATACGAGATAATAACATTTTTGCTCAGTCATATAAAATGATGAGCGAAGAACTGCATGCTCAACGGCAAATGAACCAATGCAATGATATGCAACCACCTGGCGAGTTACAGTTGTTATTTACATTAAAGCCAGGTATGGATCACCGCCGATTCAACTTTCAACGAAGCAACGAAGTTGCTGCTGTCTTTTCGACTACTGCTGATGGTGAGATTCCTGAATCGTATGTCACTATCCGTAGCAAAAATACCAAGGAACTACAATTTGTTAGTACCATGGATCCCAATGTTGAGCCATGGGTTTATCCATTGTTTTATCCATTTGGTACTCGAGGCTGGCACAAAGATCTAAGGCAAACAGGAAACAATCAAAAACGTGTTTCTAGAGAAGCTTATGTGAGATATCGAATGGCAATACGTGAAAATGATGAAAGCAATGCTATTCTCTTTGGACGTCGGCTATTCCAACAATGGGTGGTTGACCACTACGTGAAAGTTGAGAAAGATCGTATAGAATTTATAAAGAATAATCAAACAAAATTACGTTCTGAAACTTATACTGGTTTGGTCGATTACTTGAACAATGCTGCACATGACGCGGATGCTCGAATCGGAAGAGTTGTTATCCTACCATCAAGCTTTACTGGTTCACCGCGAAATATGATGCAGCACTATCAAGATGCAATGGGAATAGTCCGAAAGTTTGGAAAGCCAGATCTTTTCATAACGATGACATGCAATCCGAATTGGCGTGAGATTAGAGAAAATTTATTTTCAAATCAACAACCATCGGATCGCCCAGATTTAACTGCGCGTGTCTTCGATGTGAAAAAGAAACATTTGATTGATCTGATTGTACGACAGAATTTTTTTGGTGAAGTTGAAGCATATATTTATACGATTGAGTCGCAAAAACGTGGCTTATTGCACATTCACTTATTAGTGACGCTAAAGCGCAAAATTACAACCCCAGAAACAGTAGATCAATTCATCTCCGCGGAAATCCCTGACCTTGAATCGAATCCAGAGTTGCACCGAATCGTTATGAGGAACATGATCCATGGACCTTGCGGAGCCTGGTGTGAGTTGAATGGAAAATGCTCCAAACACTTTCCAAAGGTATTCCATGAGGAAACAACATTGGATGCGGATGCTTACCCAAATTATCGTAGAAGAGATACCGGAGTTGTATACGAACGTCGTGGCGGACACGTCGTTGATAATCGATGGGTTGTCCCGTACTGTCCAGCACTATCACTTATGTTCAATAGCCACATTAACGTGGAAGTTGTTACAAGTGTAACAGCTCCAAAATATTTGTATAAATACGTTTATAAAGGACATGATGCAGCGGCTATTCAGATAACAAATGGCCAGAACGGAGAGACAGAAACAGTTATTGATCACGACGAAGTCAAGGATCACATAGAAGCTCGCTACGTTGGTCCGAATGAGGCTATTTGGCGAATCCTTGATAAGAAAATGCAAGAAAAAAGTCATCCTGTGATACGTCTTCCCGTGCATCTGCCCAACGAGCACAATATCTCTATTCCAGTAGATATGAATGAAGAAAGCTTACAAAACGCAATAAGTCGGGAGTCAATGCTGATGGATTATTTTGCCTTGAACGCTCGCGACCAGTCTGCAAAACAATTTTTATACCCAAACATTCCATCGCATTATGTATTTAAAAGAACAAATGTTCATGGACGGACCATATGTCAATGGGAAAAACGACAGCGTGGGCATCATGCTATTGGACGAATGTACTCGGTCAATCCAGCGCAATCAGAACTGTTTCATCTTCGTTTACTGTTGTTGAAGGTTAAAGGCGCCAAGAGCTTTGAAGATTTAAAGTCCGTGGACGGTCAAGTTTGTGAAAGTTTCGTTGCAACGTGCTTAGCATTAGGTTTAATTGAAGACGACGATGAGTGGCGAAAAGCAATGAAGGAAGCTGCAATTTGGATGATGCCTGGTTTGCTTAGAAGACTATTTGTTAGAATTCTGATCCACTGTCAACCGATTCATCCGAAAGAGCTGTGGGAAGAATTTAAAAAAGAGTTATCAGAGGATTATGCGAGACATACCTCCACGCAACAAGCACAGAATAAAGCGTATAGTCGAATCGCTTCCATGCTCGATCGCGAAGGTTTTAGTCTATCGCGATTTCCAGGTATGGAACAAGTGGAAACTTTTTACCAGGACGAGCCACAGATGCCACCTGCTGGGTTCAATGAAATTGGCATGCAACAGTATAATAAACTCAACAATACCCAAAAGACGTTCGTGGATGCCGTACTGAATGCAATCGACAACAACGATAACAACAATGGCCAAAAAACTTGCTTCTACATAGATGGTCCTGGCGGATCTGGGAAGACCTATACGTATACAACTCTTTCGAATCTTGTTCGAGGTAGAGACAAGAACGTTAGTGCCATGGCTTTCACCGGAATCGCAGCGATATTACTTCCAGAAGGTAAGACAGTACACAAAACGTTTGGACTCCCAGTACCTTTATTTGCAGATTCTACGTCCAGCATCAAGGTTCAATCGAAACAAGGCGTGTATCTGAAGAACATCGATCTTTTCATCTGGGATGAAGCCCCTATGGCTCCACGTTATGCACTCGAAATAGTGGATCGAACGTTACGAGACATCATGAACAATGACAAACCTTTTGGTGGAAAGATTATCGTTCTCGGAGGAGATTTTCGCCAACTTCTTCCGGTTAAGGTGCGAGGAACTCGTAGTGAAACAGTGAACCTGTCAATTAAATACAGTGCACTGTGGCAACACTTCAAGAAGTACGCTTTGACTCAAAACATGAGAGTGTTACCAAATGAGGTGGAATTCGCTCAATTTTTGCTAAACATTGGTGATGGAATTCTCAATGATTCGAACGACAACATCCAAGTTCCAGTGCGTTGTTTGGCAGCTGCCGATCAAGATATAGTCGAGGATACGTATGGACCATTAGTGAGAGCAAGACAATTCAAAAAAGTATCAAAATGTGCCATCCTATCAGCTCGGAATATTGATGTCCAAGAAATCAATTCAAGGGTTATGGACTTATTTGATAGTAATACTGAAAGACTTTACACGAGCGTTGACAGTACACAAAATTGTGGTGACAATGACCATATAAACGACACAATCCTGCCCGAATATCTCAACACGTTGTCACCACCCAGTTTGCCACCTCACGAACTACGTCTCCGCAAGTACAGTATTATCATGCTTATACGAAACCTAAGCATCAACGAAGGTTTGTGCAATGGTACAAGACTACTGGTTTTAGAATTAGGCAGCAGAGTTTTGCGATGTGAGATTTTGTCCGGTGATAAAACTGGACAAATCATTTTCTTACATCGCATCACTCTCTATTGTGAAAATGAATATCCCTTCGCTTTTAAACGACGCCAGTTTCCAGTAAAGGTAGCTTTTGCGATGACCATAAACAAATCCCAGGGACAAACGTTTGAAAAAATCAGTGTGGACCTTCGTCGAGATGTTTTCAATCACGGACAACTATACGTAGCCTTTTCCCGCGTGCGTTCTTGGGAATCTCTGAAAGTATACCTTAAGCCTCAACACGACGGAAATGTCAAGAATTACGTGTACAAAGAATTATATCAGTAAATAAAAAGTTCTTTTTTGTGTCTATAAACATTCCTGTTGAATAGTCCCGAAGGATTTTTTCTCACAAAAAAAATGTAGGTTTTTTTTTTGTGTAAGTACCGTTTTTACAATAAATTGGCCGCACTTTGAAAGAGTGTTTTGGCATTTGATTGCGCGTTCGTTGAAATACAAGTTCAAGGCTATAAAATATGACTAATATGCTACAGAAACCATCTCTCCAGAAAAAAAAAACAGCGTAATACATATATACTGAAATATAACGGTTTGGAAAAGGTTTGGGGTCAGATTGACCCAGTTTGCACTTATAGATCGGTGGTGGAAATGTAAAGTTGATGAGGCTGTGTCATAATTTGGGCGCAGCAGCGCAAATGAACCCCTGTACG
>CATIXC010000062.1:0-16542 GCA_949709985.1 Luffia ferchaultella | reverse complement strand
GGGAAACAATGACTCTGAAGCTTGCAACACGAAGAAAACGGATTCGTTTTGTTTAGTAAAAAATAAAATGTTTTGGGAAAATGTCTTGTACGAAGTTTAAGAAGCAAAAGAATCGTAGCACCAATTGCAAAACAGCATAGTATTTTTTAACACTTACAATTTTTCTTGGCATGAATTATAAACAGTTCTCTATGAATAAGAAACAGTAATGCGCGCGATCATGAATTTCAGGTTTGTTTTCATGAACAATTTACTATGTCAGTTAAGAATTCAGTTATGAGTGAGAATCTCTCAAATTTAAAACGTCGACATAGTAAAATTCTATCATCCCAATATGAATATATATCGAACATGTGTGAAATTTTATCACACGTATTGTTTTGGTTACCATGTGCGATTTTCTTTAATTGCTGTGCTAAATTGTAAAATCGGTTTTAATCTGATGATGACGTTTTACTATGCTGTTTAGAACGATTTGTCGTACGAGATATTGCTGTAATTTCCGAACTGTCCTCAAAATACTATAATTTTCAACAATGAGTAACTGGATCTTAAGAATTTTCGACTTCGTTTTCTCCGTGAACGTTGCGATTGAACGAAAAATATTTTGTATCTTAATTATTGATTGAATTTTAAAAATCATGCCAATTTTT
This sequence comes from Luffia ferchaultella, assembly GCA_949709985.1. NCBI lineage: Eukaryota > Metazoa > Arthropoda > Insecta > Lepidoptera > Psychidae > Luffia > Luffia ferchaultella. The sequence goes on along the minus strand of CATIXC010000062.1, from coordinate 15,889 downwards.
CGTCTCGATTGAGTTTTTGGGACTCAAGAGACGATCGTTTTATTATCGGGGCCGAATATTGAATAATAATTACGAGCTCTACTGGAAAACGAATAGAATTTCACTGCATTCCAACGATGCAAACTTCAACATCACAGGGAATCATAGGGGGAGCGCGAAAGTGTAGGGAAGCATCAAGGCGATGCGATACGAACGAAAATCCTCATTTTTTAAGGGCCCACTAGATTGAACAGTGCTCGATAAAAATCGCAAAATATTTTGATCGAAATTTTGCTAAAATGTTGGGCGATAAATCCCGAGCCTGGAATAATCCCGTAATTACACAACAGTTCTGCAATACCAATTGGTTGTAAAAAAAAAAACAGAATCCATCGAGAGTTTTATGGCGATTTCCAGGCAAACGTGAAACGATGAAACTTGAACCGTTAATTACGCCAACTTCAACGATCCTTGGACTCATTAGTGTCCAACATTGACGTTTCTTGATGCTCTTCATCATGCAGGATTTGTTATGTCGGATTAGTTCCGATTAAAAGATTTTATCAGACTCCTGACTCGCAATTGAATCCAGAATTAGAGTTGAAACGAGTAATTCAACGTGAGACAGCCAATCAGTGTAATGAAATAATTTGAAAGGATCTCAAGAGCACATTTCGTCATTTTACAAAGTTACATGCAGTGCGTTTAATCAATTAGACTAGATCTCATAATACTTGAGTCTCTTCCGAAGGTTATATCCCTGGTTTTCATGAAAAGTGAATATAAAGAGATGGTGGTTTATAATAATATCAGCAACTGGAAGTATCTGATGAGACTTGAAGATTGTGTATGCTCCGATGTATACACCGACGACGGTAGTGCGGAAAACAGAGAGCACGAGCGATAAGAGTTAAAGGGTAGCACCAGCGCGATGAACACGACTGGGGCGATATTTCGTGACACTCAGGGTGGCCCTTCGGTCTCATTCTCTACCAGGCCGGAGAGACCAGCCTTGCTCTGTGTACCTACGCTACGTTATGAGCTCTTTCGTGCACATACACGTCAGGACCGTCTCTCCCCTAAGCTCGACGGTTTTTCACGAGCTACCTAATTAGCAGAGAGTCAAAAGGGATGAGGTCTTCACATGTGTGTAACTGCCTACGAGTATGGATGTGTGGAACGAGTGTGGCAAAAGTCAGGAATGCTTACAATCAGCAACGGAAGAAAAGCGTTGAAACGGGGGGGAGTAAAGGGAACACGACGCCCTCTCTTCTTTAGCAATCCTCCTTTCTTTCATTCCTCATTCACGCTCGGTATGCAACGTGTAGTCGTACAGCACACTCTGGTAAAAGGGTAGCGTGTGTATTTCATGCAAATATATACATACATTTACGTCTTTGCACACAAATACACACGTATATTATGTACATTTCTGAGGACAGGGTAGCGAGATGGGTCTGTGTGGGTTTGTCTGTTCACTATCGTTCGTCCTCATCATTCTTCGAGGAGGAGAGTCTCCGCTGCTCCAGCCAGAGCAATTACTTTCGCAATAGTCGAGCACTGATGACAAGGCGCGTCTATTGTTCCTACGTGCGATTAGGCAACGACGTGGCGAAAGCGTGCTGTTGCTACTTGGTGCTTGCGATCGTCTTCCCTGTTTTCTCTTATTATGTATATATACACGTGTATGTGTGTCTTCGTGCGTGCATGTATTTCGTAATATTCCACGTGCGCTGAGAGGGGAAAGAGAGAGAGAGAGAGAGTGATAAAGGGAGAGGAGGTGTGTACTCAGCCTCAGCTCGAAGCCAATGCGCGACGAAGCGACGTTAGCAAGCTTGTACCTACTGCAGAGGAAGCTCCTCTGGCACGAGAGAACGCTGTTCAACCCTTATCCAAGCCAAGCGTCCAAGCGAACGAGAGTCACTAGTGTGCTCCCATCGGAGACAATGGAAACCGTGTATACCTATTATCTACATCGTGGATATGTATGGCGACCAAGCAGATAGCGAGAGAGCAAGATTGGGAGATCGCAGCAGAGAAGGAGACAACGAAATACAGTCCGAAGCAGAGCAAGCTTCAAGGACCTTCGAGCCGCAACGATTCCCACAGTAAACTGCAGTCAAACATACGTGTGTACATAAATATCTACGTTCACATCTATGTATCCAAGAAATTAGAGTCTGCTGGAGCGGCAAAACCTACTCAAGTCACTGCAGAAACCTCCAAAAGCTTTTCCTTCGTATCTTTTTCCTTCACTCGATCCTTGCCTGCTTATTTGGCTCCAGCTTGAACGCAAGTCCAACTCCAATAACGCTCAAACCAACGGTGCATGGAAAAGGCGTTCGAAAACATCTCAGAGACACTGCGCATCGGCTGCAGGTGCATTCAACGATATTACAGAAGTCTAATCTGCATTAAGAACGTTTCTTCGAGTCGGAAGTGTTTTGCATTCTGTGGCACGACTTGCAATTGACAACCCAGTGAAAGTTCCACATCTGCAAGTTGATAATTCGGATGAAACGATCCAGGGCGGTCCATCTTTTTTGGCTTCTCTTTGCTATCTCGTAAGAGAACCAAAAGATTTCAATTCATTGACTCAGGTCCGTTTACTGGTGACAAGGAATCCGGTTAATTATTTGGACCGTATGCGAGATTGCGGTAGTTTTGAGGACGATCCGTTGGTGTAGAGTGAATGAGTTCAAAGGTCGCACACAGGCACAGGTCAACTCACTCAAAACCCGTTAATTTTATTTCGTAAATACGTACATCGCCGAAAATATGTATATACATCTACACTCATACGTTGATATATCTACTGTTGGATTCTCCGCGTTCACACCCTTTTCACTAGAGAGTATGAGGTGGATACGGTCGACTCTGTGGGGCCTTGTTTTTCCGGTAGGCAAGAGACCGGATCGGTTCGGCAGTGTCACAATGAGAAGAGCAGCAGGAACAACGAACGTGAAAGAAGCAAATGAAAAAGACAGAGCTGGATGGAGCTTGGAAAGGGAAAGAGAGAGAGGATGGTCACGTGCTGTATGCAAACGAGAATCTCTGCGCTGCTGCTGCCGCCTGTGGATCTGGCTCCATTCTGGTTTTGGTGGTTTTTGGGAACGCGATTCTATGTATATAGCTAGCCCAACCTCCCGGTGTACAGACCATAGCGACACTGTAACTAAATAAATACATATACACACAGAAATGCATATATCGTCTGTATTGCTCTGTACGCATGATGCGTGTGTGTATTTCTTTATATGACGACGAACACGTTGCTGGTGTACCCGGGGAAAAAGCTTCGGCCACAGATTTGTAGCCTCGAGCGTGAGCAAGTGCATGGAGGCTCATGCAGGGACTGGATTAAAGCTCGCCACCCACACATACACACTAGTTTTGCACTCGACTCCGCCTGTCCCCGGGGCGCGAGCAACGACACTCGTGAATCGAAAAGCCACGAGTGCACGTGGTCGCTCTTTTCCTGTGTTGATCACCTTCTCTTTTTATCTTTTTCCGACTCCCTCTCTCTCTCTCTCTCTCTCTCTTTGGAAATCGGAAGCTGGGAGGACTTTGTGTTACACGTTTTAGAATATAAATGCAGTAGAAACTCAAAACACCGTAAGGACACACGGAGAAAACGGATTCGTTGTTTTTAGTAAGAAATAAAATGTTTTGGGAAAATGTCCTACATGAAGGTTGAGAAGCAAAAAAATCGTAGCACCAATTGCAAAACAGCATAGTATTTTTTAACACTTACAATTTTTCTTAGCATGAATTATAAACAGTTCTATATGAATAAGAAACAGTAATGCGCGCGATAATGAATTTCAGGTTTGTTTTCATCAACAATTTACTATGTCAGATGAGAATTCAGTTATGAGTGAGAATATCTCAAATTTTAAACATCGACATAGCAAAATTCTATTATCCCAATATGAATATATATCGAACATTCGTGAAATTTTATCACACATATTGTTTTGTTTACCATGACCATTGCGATTTTCTTTAATTGCTATGCTAAATTGTAAAATTGGTTTTAATCTGATGATTACGTTTTACTATGCTGTTTAGAACGATTTGTCGCACTACTATTCGAGATATTGCTGTAATTTCCGATCTGCCTTCAAAACACTACAATTTTCAACAATAAGTAACTGGATTCCTAGTATATTTCTTAACAATTTTCGACTTCGTTTTCTCCGTGCATCGATCAATCATTCTTCACAGCCATAGTTTCCTCGATAGCTGAATTCCGGAGACACGTTTCTTTAGCGATTTTGATTCACAGCCTCAGAAGAGCATCAGTCTTTTGAGTCCTTAGTGGCTTCTGCGCTTCTATTGTACGTGTTGACAGTTTTTGTGAAGGGCAAAAATGTGATTGAAAGGGCATGAGTTATTTTCAATGTAGGCAGATCAAGATAGAGATTACTTAAAATCCATAAAATCCAGATATTATCATATCCACCGGTCTTGCGTCAACGTATGCAGTTGGAGATCGAAAGCATTTTTTCTCTAAAGCCTCTGGCGACGTTAAATCATCGAAAGTGATGGTTTTAGCTTCGCAGTGATTGTGAAATGAGGGATACCCGGTGGCTTTCAATTTGAATTCCTGTAATAAATCAATTGGATCGAGGATATATGTGTAAGCCCATGTAATTTGCGCACGTGGCATAGGCGTTCTTGGATTATTTTCATGATGAATGGAGCGCGTAGGAATGGCAAGTAGGAACGATAGCGTTAACCCAAACCGACTGATGCATTCGTGCTTTCTTCCCCTTCACATGTGCATCTGTGGCCAGTGAAAACGAGTACGGAATATGGGTTGGTCCCCGTATATATACGTGGTTCCTAAACGCGTACCTCCCAACGAGCGAACAAACCGGAGTTCAGGGGGTGAAGAAAGAGACACGTGTGTGCTCGCGTTCATGTGATGCAGAAACGCAGCAGAAACGTGCCTCTGTAAACTCGCTAGTGTTATCTTGCATTATATTGCATATGACAGACGTGCTCTGGCGAGCGAACAACTCTGGAGAGGAGAAAATACTGATGCAGTTCCGTGTGTCGCTGCGCAGGGAAGATCGGCAGGCTTTTCGGAGGAGAGAGACGCTTTCATTCTCCCGTTACAGTGCCAGTGTCGTCGTTGCTCGCTGCATCCAGCACCCGTTGCATCCGCGCATACGTTTGCATAGTCGCCACGGAAAAAGCATGCAACGCACAGTCTCTCGGAACTGGCGTGCCCATGACGATGAAAATGTCCTGCCTCGTTTATTTCACTTGTACAAAATTCAACGAGCAAAAGCGCAAGGATCCTAAAAGGAATGTATGCAAATAGAAAAGTCGCCCAGCTCAGACCACGATAATAATATTCTGTTGGAATTGTTGAATAGACGAATAAGAAAATAATCTCCGTACTGGAGAAGAAAATGAGAGGGACCATAAAATAAATAAACAATTAATAATTATGAAAAATCATTTTTAATGATGAAAAAATCATTTCTATATATTTTTACGATGGAAATTCTTTTCGTTTTCAATGAAAAATACGTTTTTTGAAGTTTTGCGTGAATGGAGGAGAAATCGGGACGAATATTGAGGTGTAGAATTTTTTTTTCGCCGATATATGTGTCTGCAAAAATCGATCGCGCTTGGGAATAACGATTCCCAGCGGTCGTCATTTTAATCGATCAATTCGTTACAATGATAGGCATGCACCTCGCGAGTAATTATCCGGTTCCCCACTCCGGGCAAACATTTTTTTCAATAAATTTCTTGCTCTGTTAGGACAGTCGCAGGTGCTGTATCTATGGCAATAACTTTCAACATAAATTCATGTGGCTATAAATATGATTTGACGGCAAGAAGATACATTAAAAGCTCTCGCTTTTCGATCCATTTGCCAACACGATGCGTATCACGAAATGCATTGTTCGTTAGGTACGAGCAACGTAACTCTTTCCGCATGTTTGGCTCATTATACCGAATGCGGCAGCGACGCAACCACAAATTGATGCAAAACTTACCAGTGAAAAAGTCATTCCTCTCATTCCATCCCTTTCGAATTGATATTTTTTTTATCAAATCTGCTTCGAAACCGGCAGACGTTTCGCATTCGAGTCCTGCCTTCGTTGAATGATGAAACTATTTCTCGTAATAGCGAAACTTGACACTGTATCCCGTAGACACACACGAATTTTCAAAACGTCCTGTCTCATCCGCATTTGTACGGATTGGAAACGTGTGGGGTACTTTTTAGGGGTAGCAAATTCCGGGCTATCGATTGAAACCATGAATAAATACAAGTCATTTCACAATAACATGACTCTGAAGTTTGCATCGTTGGAATGCAACGAAATTCCATTAAATCTTTGGCAAAAATAATTATTCACATGCTGAATGTAATTACGATGATAAAATAATCGAATTTCACCACCCAAAAAGCATATCGGTTCGAAAAATTTAGTTGAAATTGAAAATTGAACGAACCATCAATAAAATGAAATAATTTTCATTGCATTCCAACGTTGCAAATTTCAGCATCATCACAATAACCGGTTAAATCGACAAAAGAAATTTCGAAAATCTCGCTGCCTGCTGAGGTTTTCGTACGTGCAAATTTGCATGACCCTGAAGTTTGCAACGTTGAGATTCGTTTTTCGTTTCGATTGAGTTTCTGGGACTCAAGAGACGATAGTTTTATTGCCTGGCCCAAATAATGATGAGCTCTGGTGAAGAAATAACAGAATTTCGTTGTATTCCAACGATGCAAACTTCAACATCATAAATTTGCACCCAACGGTGCGAGCCTCTTTTACTCTCGCCATCGCTCTCTTGCTCTCCTGTTGATGCGTTTAGATTTTGCAAGAGTAAGCTTCTGAGGCCCGTTTGAAATAGTTCGGACGTCAGAGTGAATCAGCGGTTTATACTGCTACTATAATACTATATCGTTACAGCGTGTCTATTGTATATACCATGGAATAGATAGCATCGTGCTTGGCCGTGTGTTCATGTAGTACCAGGAAGGCTATTGGCTATAGGACTTGACTATGTATTATACACTAAACATATACATATGTATATTCATACTGACTAGTCGAATAGCTAGCTAATAGATTACCTATCAGGTATCCACCCTCTGTACCTTGGACTAGGTCGCTCTAGCCCTATTGCGTTGGGTAAGGGAGTCGAAACTGTTGATGGATTCAGTTGGTCCGGTGTCTCACAAGCGAGACAGAGAACTAATCGTGTATATAGTCGCCAGGTCCGATCAGTAGCTGAAACAGACAGAACGCAACAACGTGTGGATTGAGGGAGCCACTGCATGGTCCGTCGATTACCGCGAAACCCTTTATCACAAACACTTTGCACCTTATTGTGCTTTAGTACATAACGATGCCATTACATCGAATTGCTTTGCACTGTATGGTTACGATAGTGCTAAAAAATTCTTTGTCGTTGCCCTGCCGAAGCGTTTTTCAACAAGTTTCCATTCAAAGTTCAGGTAACAATTCTCTCCTCATTAGACCATTGCTAATGAGTTCGTGGTGCTTGCCATCCACGATCCCGTGATCTCCCCGACTAGAAATGAAATCGGGACCAGACTAGGACCAGAGCAGGTCCCGAAGGAATTGAAAAGGACCTGGTCGGGACCTGACACATGCTCGGGTAAATTTCTAGTCGGGTCTTTACAGGAAACGATTGGAAGTTTCACACTTCACATTACAAGAGGTGTCAAAAAACTGGAACTTTGATCACTTTTTCTTTCTAATGTTTTTTTTTTTCATTCCTACGTTTTTTTCCTTCCACGAGTGTGAGGAACGGATTGAAATAGAATCAAAATTCCAGAGAAAAAAAAATCGAAACTCTGGTACACCGTAACAGCACGAATCGTAAAATCTGATGTGAGCTGTGAATCGTAATCGCAAATGGAGACTATCTATGATATTATTTGAGCAATTTTCTGTGGGGGTGGATGGTTTCTGCATGCGAACGGCTGTATATTGATGGCATCAAAAGATCGAAGTGAACGCGCGATGGTATACGATATCCGTCTGCATGCATGTGTATACATATGGCTGGATCTCGAATGAGATGGGGATAGTGGCTAAGAGGGTTGCTGATCGTGGTCTGAGTTGGTCCCGTTTCCACCCCTTCTCCCGTTGCTGCCGATATAAACACGGAAACGCGGGGACAGTGACTGGCTCGATATATATACACATATAAATATCCCCTTACGGATACCAATCTACATATGTCTATACCTATTACCTATATAAATAGACACTCACACACATGTGTATACTTGATAGTGAGCTTTCCAGCAAGCTCACCACGTTACGGGGGTTGAAGGAAGAGGCTAATGGAGAAATTGAGCCCGCAACGGAAACCGTTATATGCGGCTGACTCTATTTGGAGTCTATTTAGTTCGGAATACTCGCAGGCTGTTCTCTGTATCCAAGGCGGTTTTCATGCACCGTGCCCTTGTACATGGAAAGAGAGAAAATTCACGTAGAAATTTCCATGGCCACAATGATCCTTGGCCCATAAGGTCAGACTTTTAGAAAACCCATTCCATTAGATTTCGCTTGGGACACGGGTATGATTCGGAGTTGAATCAAAAATGGAAATGGTTTTGCTAAAAGCCAACAGAATGGACGTTATGGGAACTATATGGTGGGGCGTAATAAGTTTCGTTTGAATTTTCTTTCTGTATGGAATTAACACAACTCGGCGTGCATATGACGAATTACGTGGATAACGAATAGGAATATACCAGGAGAAGAGACGTAATGAATACTGTACTTGATTCGCGAAACTTTTTCGACTTTTGCGTTGCGAGCTCGGTGGCAAACTCGCGCGTAATTGTAAAGCCGTATTTGTTTGTGGATGTGTATTGTTGCTCGTAACGAAACAGAAGCGGTACATCGACCTCTCGAAACAGGTCGAGCATCGGGGGAAACGAAATGAGACACGGAACACTCTAGCAGTCGTTCGAATCGTCGAAAAGGCTTCCCCAAGACACAGGGGTGATCAGCTGCATGATCAATACACACTCGGATCAGTCCCAGTGAATACCGAGTACGTTGCAACGTTTCAATTGTCTAATACGCGCCCATAGGTCCTGAGACGGCAAAAAATAATCTGCAAAAATTCGTGGGCACGATTTTCAAGTTTGCATTGTTGGAATCCACCGGAATCATGACGTTGAAGTGTGCATCGTTGGAATGCAACGAAATTATTTTGTTTTCTGTGGCGAAACTCACTATTAAAATGCGGAATGTAATTACGAGATTAAAACGATCGATTTTTGCGACCGAAAAAGTGTATGGGCTCGAAAAATTTGGATAATTTTGAAAATTAAACAAATCATCGATGGAACGAAATATTTTTCGTTGGATTTTTTTGTTCAAATATTTTTCGTTGGATGTTGCAAACTTCAGCTTCATCCGGAATCCTGTTTTTCAAACTATCTTTACAACGATAAAACGGTCCGAACCGAAAATCGGTACGAAAATTGTCATGTTTTTTTTTTAATTCAACGAAAAATGAATAGATTTCCATCAAAATTTCAGTCCAAAATCGTAAATCACTCGTTACGCTGCGGGTCCCATAAGAATAATCGATTCATGACGTCCAAAACGAAATATCCAGAATCCCATAAGAAAATAAATTACGCGCAATCGTTTTTACTCATATTCGAAATTCTAAGAATACTTTCAGTCATCGAATAAAGAAAGTAATGATTTTTCTATATCGTTTACATTGAAGTTTTCGTTATACGTTTCCTGCTCACCTGGTATATATTTCCTGTTCTTAAGAAAGCAGATAATACTTCGGTACTATTCAGAATACGGTATTAGCTGCATCGAACAACTTTCCCTATATAAACTGTTCGGTTTTCTACCCCTTCGACTTTTTATTACTTCGGTCCCGAGTGTGTCTCTTATTCGCTGTGCTTAGGCGACTGAGCAATCACTTACAAAGCTCGAACACTTCGTGAAATACGAAGAAAGAAAAACTCTTTATTTGCATGCAGTTGATAGTGATGCACTCGATACTACGCAATTACCCTGATTGCGCCGTGCCAGACATTTTATTTCGACAAATTAGCCTTGGCTAATTATGCCTTTATTTATAAATCGGAATCAGTGCGCTATATGTTCCGGGAGTTACACGATCACAAGTTCTGAATAAGCAGCGTACTTTACTGCGCAAAGTATTAACGATTAAGACTCGTGAGAATACACGAGACTTGAAGTTTCGTTGCGAGAGTTCTACGAGCGATGGAACGAATAAGACTCGAGGGAAAAGAAGCGAAGAATTCATGTGCAACACAGAAGTTTACATATTCACGACGTTTTAATTGATGTATCGATTTTTTTTCAAGTATTCTCATTGTCTGACTGCAGCTCAACCGAAATGTCAATAATAAATGAGTATTTCTCTTCTCAGGGTTGTTGTGACTTTGCAATCCATAATTATTGCAATGATAATCATTATTTTTGGCTGATTCGGCGATCATCACTTGGAACTCAATGCTAAAACATTACGAGTCTGAAGTTTGCAACGTTGGAATGCAACGAAAAATATTTTATTTTATTGTTGATTCGTTCAATTTTCAATGTCATCCAAATTTTTCGAGCCGATACGTTTCCGGGTGGCAAAAACCGATCATTTTATCATCGTAATTAAATTCTCCATTTAAATGATTATTTTTGGCAAATATAAAAACGAATTTCGTTGCATTCCGTCATATAGACCCCATTTCGTTGCATTTCGTCATATAGACCCCATGAAAAAATCATTTTCATTGGGGTCTATAAAAATCATACCCCAATGAAAAAAAAAAAAAAATTAAAAAAACGTTCTCTTTAGAGTCCACCCGTAGTCTCTGTCTGTAATTAAACAAAAAATATTCAATTCAACCATTTCCAACATAATTCTCAATATTCGAAAAAATTTTAGACCCCAATGAAGAAAAAAAAAAAAATTAAAAAAACGTTCTCGTTAGAGTCCACCCGTAGTCTCTGTCTGTAATTAAACAAAAAATATTCAATTCAACCATTTCCAATATAATTCTCAATATTCTTATCCGCGATTTTTTCAATTTTTTAATAAGAAAATTTTTCATTTTATTAATAATTTAAGGATTCAATTTTATTTTTATGAATTTTGAAATTTTTTTTATTTAAGCAGAGTTCGTTTTGCCCCGGATTTTACAATCACATGTTCTCCCATATTCCCCCATATAAATCGGGTTTACATGAATTGATAATTTTTCAGTTTTAACAAAGCTGCAAAAACGATAAGAATCGTCGCTCAACATTTCCATACGAATTGATCAAAACAGATGCGTCGTGCAAAGAGTACGAATCGTAACTCGGACTAGTCCGGAGATATTTGATCAGCTTAGTATGAATAGAAATCAACACAATGGACATGGGCCTTTGATAGAAAGGCTTGTATGGACGAGGCTCTGGGTACAGAAATGAAAGAACATGCAGCGAGAAATGCCATCGTTGTACTTGCATTAAATAAGTGTTCGTCGGAGTGAATTGACTGTCTCTCTCTCTCTTTTCCGTTCTCTCTTGGTGGCACATCGAGAATTGGCTACGATTAGCTTAACTGGGGATTCATATAGATCTATTCTGGCTATCTCGCTTCACGTGTCTCTGCCTTCCGCTTTATCTTTCCATCGAGTGACGAACTCTGCGATGATGAAGTTAATATATTATCGATTCTGGTGCAAACGCGACGGACGCGGACGAATTGTCTGGTGTCGGTTATCCTCCATGGTCTTGCCTCGTATACCTGCACACCGATGGTATTCAACTCCAATCCTCGATGGTATGTATGGAGAAACACTAAGAGAGTTTCAATGGCCTCTGCGTGGACATGATTCCGAGTCAAAAGGAACTTAATTCAATACGTTTCTCCACTCAATAAGCCCTTAGGAGTTTGAATGATCGATATACGGCGGTAACCTCCTCATATACATGTATAAGCTAGAATGAGAGAATGCCGCGTGGACGGAAACCGTTGCCATTTCGGCCTGTCATTCCAATCAGTAGTGCAGCACCCTCTAGTGTGCGGCTTCAGATTCGTGTCCCAAACGGCGTGACCACACGCACCATGTCACTATCGTTCACTCTCTCTCTCTCCCTCTTTCTCTCTCTTGATATCGGGCCATTGCTACAGCAGCAATACAGCAACGGATTAACCGAACGATCAATCAGAACATCCCGAGATACTCGCCAGATTTTCCATTCGATATTTATTTCGACTTCATGTATCCACGAACATCCGAATATATGAAAATTTATGTTTGATGAAAAAACATGTGTATCATAAAAGGTGGTTCATACAATTAGGTGGAATTAAAATTTTCATTATTACTGCGGATGTAAGTTAACAGCGAACAAATATACAAACGCGCGCGGTATACGGACGATTTTGGTCGGATCCGGCGCATTAATTATTCGGCTTTCGATAATTACATTCATTTTATTGATACAGAGAGAGAATCGAGCAAAAAATATAGATTCCATATTTTAAGCGATAAGAGATTAATTGGATCGACAATTAATAATGAGGAAATATATTGAACGGGCGCGCGCATATGTAAACAACTCTCGATTGAAAATTACACCGCACAGATTGAAAAAATCGTCTGTCAATGCAGCCACCGATATCGTCGATGGGTGTATACAAAATATATTGTAAACACGAAGCAGCAGGTTCAGCGATTAAATTTGGAGAAAAGTACGAGGCAAAATTGTCGATAATTAGTACACACGATACAATGATGGTGGTTGAGCCTCTGTTGAATTAAAAGTACGTAAACTTTCTCTTGCTCTATCTCCCTTTCCATTTGCCTCTTGCATACTGAACGTTAACGGGGTTGTTCTACCTCGTTAGCGGTAAATCTCGAGAGTTCGACTCCTGAAGTCGAGAGGGGGGGAGAGAGTGAGTGAAGCGAATTAAACAAATATTGATGGAAGGAAAAGAGGGTGAAACGAACAATCTATATGAATATATAGTCACATCTCAGTGATATGTTATTATAGGCGATGATGCAGAAAGCGTATATACGAGCTTTGCTTGTTCGAATAGCCAATGACTTCGGGAGAGTTGCTGCTCACTAATCTTTCTCACTCTAATTAAGCCTAAACTTCTTGTCTTGCTGACTATGTGCATTTGAGATAAATCCCCTTCAAACAGACACCAATATCAGCGAATTTAGTGGCTAATTGCGACCGCATGCCCAAGAACAATGGATTTCGATTTTGCACGTACGAATATACTCTTCTGATTCTCTTTCCACCGCTCAACTTTTCGTGCTCGTGGATTTTAACAACATGGAGAAAAATTGGGCCTCAAAATCTAAGAGCCAATGCTAGAAAATCTAGCAGTTTGCTGCCAGTTTGGCTAGATTTGAGAGTTCTTGTTAAGTAAGGGTAAAAATGATTCTTACACCGTATAGTAAAACTGGTGCATGCATTCGCAACTAAGAAAATATAATGCCTGCATATTACATTTGAAACTATTCTCTTTACTATTACACGCTATATTTTCAGATTGATTACTATACGCATAGCATAAATCTTCAGCGGATAAATAGATTCCACTATACGCATAACACAAATCTTCAGAGTATAGCGAAAAATATCACCAAGTTATTAGTAAAATGTGACTCTTTATACTGTACTTTTTGTAGAATACTGGATAGTAATTGTTCCAATCCCATGGGCAAAATATTTTTTGAATTCTACCAAAAATCGCAATATGGCGAATGAAATGTATTATTTGTATCGGTTTACGTGCCATATCGTAGGTTGAAATTTAAATTCCTTCATTATTACTATACCATAATTATAATTTTTATCGTCCGTTCAATACTTTTCAATATTTTCTGATATTTTTTTTTAGAAGCATAGTATTAATTCCTAAATTCGAAGCCCCTGTTTTCCCCGTGAATAATTTTCACTGCCCACGGTCGAATCTTGAAAATGAGATGAATATGAGACTCGATAAACATCGCACAATGCTGCAGCCTAATTTCATTTATTACAAGAATGGCTTTGAATGCATTTATAAAAAGGAAGAACAAAACAATCAGCAACAAGATACTACTGTCAAATGGACACGTGACCGTCACAGAAAATGAAATTTCTATGGTCAGCAGCAATATAAATTGTTTATGCTATTGCTAAAAACTTGGATATACATTCTGGTTCAAGTACGTGACAAAAAATTCGTCCTGCACATGAGCGCATGGTAAAGTGGCACTACCTGCGATGCAATAAACCGGAAGTTCATACGTGCTTGCAGTCCACGCCACATCTAGTCTATTTTGAAACTTTTAACATGCTATACTCATGCGCTTTCTTCGTCGTAGATATTTTCTCGTAGTCGCATCCCGAGAACTTGGATAACGTTGCACATTTGACGTGAAAAGTTTATGAGCTTCGTTGTCGCGTCCGAAAGGCAAGTGCACATTAAAAGCGATACAGGAGCTGGTTTTGTGGAATGAAGAACTGGTGACCTGATGAAAAATAGTGTGTTAATAACGGCAGCTGCGGAATGGATATCGAAAAATTAGCTGATGCATATTTAACGAATTTGGGAAACTTCGGACACTCTATATAGACGGATCGCTGTTGAAAGACAGTTCTCGGTTCATTTCTATTATTATTCAAATTCATATAGAAAAAAGCCAGCTAATTTGGAAAGAGAATATTTTTTGTCCCATGCGTCAACTTCCTTTCCTCTGTGAATACGCTTCCGGAGCTTTGAATATTCATTAATTTCAATAATTTTTTTTTAGAGATTCCCAATTTGCCTGTACGTGGCTCGATTTTATGATGTTGAAGAAACGACAGACGTAATGAATGATTAAAGAATTAATTATGTAACCTGATGATTCTGAAGTTTGCAACGTTGGAATGCAATGAAAAATATTTGATTTTATTGATGATTCGTTGAATTTTCAATGTCATCCAAATTTTTCGAGCCGATATGCTTCTCGGACGGCAAAAATCGATCAATACATCATCATAATTACATTCTGCCTTCCAATAATTATTTTTTTCGACAAAAAAAAACGAATTTCGTTGCATTCCAACGATGCAAACTTCAGAGTCATCGTAACCTGACACCTTGTCGAGGGAAATGAATGTTTTTGAAAAGAAATGGTTTGGCATTTCGAAAGTCACGAATTGCAAGATGCGGATGATGCTGAAGTTTGCAACGTTGGAATGCAACGAAAAATATTTTATTTTATCGTTGATTCGTTCAATTTTCAATGTCATCCAAATTTTTCGAGCCGATATGCTTTTCGGGTGGCAAAAATCGATCGTTTTATCATCGTAATGAAATTTTTCATTAAAACAATTATTTTTGTCAAATATAAAAAAGAATTTCGTCGCATTCCAACGATGCAAACTTCAGAATCATGATGCGGAAATGTGCGATGGATCTCATCATCGGAACTCGCTTCTCCGATGAAGAATGAGCATTAGCGATCGTAAACGCTTTTAGAGAATTCTTCGGGTGGGAAGAAGATGGAAAGAAAGCGGTTCGGATATAAATATTTCGTTTTGCGAAGGATCCGTTTTGCGGAGCGTTATCGATCGCTTCAACACAAATATAAAAAGTATATAAATAGTGTTTGGTGGACATGGCTTTCACGCAACGTCGATTTCGACTGGGAGAATCAGGCACCGAGAGGTCACACAGCGAGGAAAGAGGGCTTTTTCGCAAGGGAATGATGCTCGCGGGATATATATGTATAAATAACCATGATGTATATATACATGAGTGGGATTCAAGCGGCGCCCAGCGCTAGATCGAGCTTATCCGCTAATTAGTTTATCGGACGTAATTCGCGTTAATTCGCGACTTGGCAATCGCG
>CATIXC010000061.1:0-15022 GCA_949709985.1 Luffia ferchaultella | reverse complement strand
ATACGCGTAAACGCCTAACTGATAAGTCTGATATTAAGTGTTATGCGTGTGGTGCAGTCGGACATAAACGCATCAACTGTACAAAACGACATAAGGCTGTCGTGATACAGGCTAGCTCTGAATCTGTCCCTTCCAATAGTAAACATTTTTTGAACTGCACTTACTGTAAAAAGCCTGGCCACGTGATAGAATCATGTTTTGTAAAGCAGCGTTCTGAATCTAGTAATAGTTTTAACAAACGAGTCAATAATGTTAATCTGTGTCGTAATTTAGAACAACATTTAAAAGATAGTAACGTAATGACGGCTGTAATATGCGGTGTGCCAGTGAATGTACTCATTGACAGCGGTTCGAGCATTTCACTCATTTCTCAGTCAATGCTGAAATATTTTAATTGCAAGCAAGAACCGACTTACCGTATACTCCGAGGTATCGGTAGCCAAGAAATTGAGTCTACTTCGTTCATCATGACCGTCATAAAGTTTCCAGAGATTTTATTGGAAGTCGACTTGTATGTTGTTTTGCCCGAGTGTTTAGGTACACCGGTGTTAGTGGGTACAGATGTACTGAATCGTAACGGTGTCACCTACATAAGAAATAGTGACACGCAACGGCTTGTTAGAACGGACAATACGTTCCCGGTTTCACATTTGCGCGTAACGATCAATGAGGGAGTTAGCACGAGCCTTGTGAATACGTCATTGATCGGCAATGACAAAGAGAAACTGTTGCCTATTATTAATGAGTTCTCGCGATCCTTTATTTTGGACACTTCTGCGGGGTTTTCCATAAATTTGAAGAAATGTACTTTCTTATCTACAGAAGTAGAATATCTGGGACGAATGATCAGTCAAGGTCAGGTACGACCGAGCCCGCGAAAGATTGAGGCCTTAATTAAAGCTCCAAAACCAACAAATGTAAAGCAAGTTCGCCAGTTCCTAGGGCTTGCAGGGTATTTTCGTAAATATATAGCGAGCTATGCTTCTAAAACAACTGAACTTCATACGGACGCTAGTGCAATCGGCTATGATGCAGTCCTGTTACAACAAAAAGAAAAACGTAAACATGCGATAGGGTACTTCAGTAAGGCAACACACGGAGCCGAATATATGATACTCTGGCATGGCGAGTGGACGCCTGATGCGTGTGCTGCATTCTTTTCAAGTGAGTACGATAGATGCATCAGAATGCGTCGTATGGTGACTGGTAGTCACGGCAGACGTGGTATGTGGTCTTTGGATCTGTACCATGTAGTGGAACTATGTTTCCCGGCAGACGTGGTATGTGGTCTTTCGATCTGTACCATGTAGTGGAACTATGTTTCCCGGCAGACGTGGTATGTGGTCTTTGGATCTGTACCATGTAGTGGAACTATGTTTCCCGGCAGACGTGGTATGTGGTCTTTCGATCTGTACCATGTAGTGGAACTATGTTTAACGGCAGACGTGGTATGTGGTCTTTCGATCTGTACTATGTGGTGGAACGATGTTTCCTGGCAGACATGGTATGTGGTTTTTTGATATGTACCATGTGGTGGAACGATGTTTCCTGGCAGACATGGTATGTGGTTTTTTGATATGTACCATGTAGCGGAACTATGTTTTCCGGTAGACACGATGTAAGACTCGTCAATTAATGGGTATCGTGTATCGGGATGGTACCTCCCGGCAGACGCATGTGGTCCAGAGACTTGCATTGCGTATCGAGATAATAATCTCGGCAGACATTTTTTTTTGATGTAGTATGGATGAATGTGTAATCGTATGAATGTTGAGTATGAATAAAGTCAGTTGCTGTTAAATTAATAATTTGAAAATATGTTGATTGTGAAGCATGGATGGTCTTGCCTCATGACTGGCTGAGCGCTCACTAGCAGTTATGGGCAAGAATGTGAATGTTAGCGTTATGCAGTGATTTTTCTTCATGATGTTAAGTTAATAATAATTTTGTCTGTATCAGCGGACGAAACAGCAGACGAGGACGTTCTGCCGTCAGGAACGGCCGTGTTAGAAGAAAATCCCGAGGTGAAAGGCCGCGACCTGTTATTGAGTGAGACAACGCCACACGGATTGGAAGCCGAGTGTTCACGAACGCTTCCGAGCCAACACGATTAAACCCGTCGGTCGACGACAGCGGCTCTCTCGCTGCTCGGCACTCATACAGGACGGACGTACTGCTTTCGTTGCATTCAGCGTCGCGAAAATACGATCAGTTCATAGATTCTAATTAAATTATTAATATAGACCTTGCTTTTCCTTTTTAATTCTAATAATTAGTTTGTGTTTTATAACAATATTTTAATCTTAAAATTCTCCTAACTTTTAAATCCCCCGAGTACTTCTAACATTATTTTTTGGAAAGAGCATTTCAATGTCCTTTAAAAAGAAATTAGTATACCCCGGAGAAACGTGGCCTTGACACTTGTATAAGCAATGTTTACAAGCGTTTGAAAACTTAAATTCGATATAGTATTTTCGTATATATTTTTTAATTATTTTTAAACGCTTGAAGTACTTTAGACAATGTTTTTCAGAAAGACCATTCTTGTGTTGTTGTAAACCATTAAGTAGTATCTCGAATAAACGTCGCCTTATAATTTTAATGAAAATTATATTCAATACTTTAAAAAAGATTTATAATATATTTTAATCTTAAAATTCTCCTAACTTTTAAATCTCCCGAGTACTTCTGTTATATATTTTTAGAAAGAGCATTTCAATGTTCTTTAAAAAAAATTTAGTATACTCCGGAGAAACGTGGCCTTGACACTTGTATAAGCAATGTTTACAAGCGTTTGAAAACTTAAATTCGATATAGTATTTTCGTATATATTTTTTAGTTATTTCTAAACGCTTGAAGTACTTAAACAATGTTTTTCAGAAAGACCATTCCTGTGTTGTTGTAAACCATTAAGTAGTATCTCGAATAAACGTCGCCTTATAATTTTAATTAAAATTATATTCAATACTTTAAAAAATATTTATAATATATTTTAATCTTGAATTCTCCTAACTTTTAAATCTCCCGAGTACTTTTGACATATATTTTTAGAAAGAGCATTTCAATGTCCTTTAAAAAAAAATTAGTATACCCCGGAGAAACGTGGCCTTGACACTTGTATAAGCAATGTTTACAAGCGTTTGAAAACTTAAATTTGATATAGTATTTTCGTATATATTTTTTAGTTATTTCTAAACGCTTGAGGTACTTTAGACAATGTTTTTCAGAAAGACCATTCCTGTGTTGTTGTAAACCATTAAGTAGTATCTCGAATAAACGTCGCCTTATAATTTTAATGAAAATTATATTCAATACTTTAAAAAAGATTTATAATATATTTTAATCTTAAATTCTCCTAACTTTTAAATCTCCCGAGTACTTCTGACATATATTTTTAGAAAGAGCATTTCAATGTTCTTTAAAAAAAAATTAGTATACCCCGGAGAAACGTGGCCTTGACACTTGTATAAGCAATGTTTACAAGCGTTTGAAAACTTAAATTCGATATAGTATTTTCGTATATATTTTTTAGTTATTTCTAAACGCTTGAAGTACTTTAGACAATGTTTTTCAGAAAGACCATTCTTGTGTTGTTGTAAACCATTAAGTAGTATCTCGAATAAACGTCGCCTTATAATTTTAATGAAAATTATATTCAATACTTTAAAAAAGATTTATAATATATTTT
Source organism: Luffia ferchaultella (assembly GCA_949709985.1). Taxonomy (NCBI): domain Eukaryota; kingdom Metazoa; phylum Arthropoda; class Insecta; order Lepidoptera; family Psychidae; genus Luffia; species Luffia ferchaultella. The sequence continues at coordinate 11,334 of CATIXC010000061.1, read as the reverse complement.
AATCTTGAATTCTCCTAACTTTTAAATCTCCCGAGTACTTCTGACATATATTTTTAGAAAGAGCATTTCAATGTTCTTTAAAAAAAAATTAGTATACCCCGGAGAAACGTGGCCTTGACACTTGTATAAGCAATGTTTACAAGCGTTTAAAACTTAAATTCGATATAGTATTTTCGTATATATTTTTTAGTTATTTCTAAACGCTTGAGGTACTTTAGACAATGTTTTTCAGAAAGACCATTCCTGTGTTGTTGTAAACCATTAAGTAGTATCTCGAATAAACGTCGCCTTATAATTTTAATGAAAATTATATTCAATACTTTAAAAAAGATTTATAATATATTTTAATCTTAAATTCTCCTAACTTTTAAATCTCCCGAGTACTTCTGACATATATTTTTAGAAAGAACATTTCAATGTTCTTTAAAAAAAAATTAGTATACCCCGGAGAAACGTGGCCTTGACACTTGTATAAGCAATGTTTACAAGCGTTTGAAAACTTAAATTCGATATAGTATTTTCGTATATATTTTTTAGTTATTTCTAAACGCTTGAAGTACTTAAACAATGTTTTTCAGAAAGACCATTCCTGTGTTGTTGTAAACCATTAAGTAGTATCTCGAATAAACGTCGCCTTATAATTTTAATTAAAATTATATTCAATACTTTAAAAAATATTTATAATATATTTTAATCTTAAAATTCTCCTAACTTTTAAATCCCCCGAGTACTTCTAACATTATTTTTTGGAAAGAGCATTTCAATGTCCTTTAAAAAGAAATTAGTATACCCCGGAGAAACGTGGCCTTGACACTTGTATAAGCAATGTTTACAAGCGTTTGAAAACTTAAATTCGATATAGTATTTTCGTATATATTTTTTAATTATTTTTAAACGCTTGAAGTACTTTAGACAATGTTTTTCAGAAAGACCATTCTTGTGTTGTTGTAAACCATTAAGTAGTATCTCGAATAAACGTCGCCTTATAATTTTAATGAAAATTATATTCAATACTTTAAAAAAGATTTATAATATATTTTAATCTTAAAATTCTCCTAACTTTTAAATCTCCCGAGTACTTCTGTTATATATTTTTAGAAAGAGCATTTCAATGTTCTTTAAAAAAAATTTAGTATACTCCGGAGAAACGTGGCCTTGACACTTGTATAAGCAATGTTTACAAGCGTTTGAAAACTTAAATTCGATATAGTATTTTCGTATATATTTTTTAGTTATTTCTAAACGCTTGAAGTACTTAAACAATGTTTTTCAGAAAGACCATTCCTGTGTTGTTGTAAACCATTAAGTAGTATCTCGAATAAACGTCGCCTTATAATTTTAATTAAAATTATATTCAATACTTTAAAAAATATTTATAATATATTTTAATCTTGAATTCTCCTAACTTTTAAATCTCCCGAGTACTTCTGACATATATTTTTAGAAAGAGCATTTCAATGTCCTTTAAAAAAAAATTAGTATACCCCGGAGAAACGTGGCCTTGACACTTGTATAAGCAATGTTTACAAGCGTTTGAAAACTTAAATTTGATATAGTATTTTCGTATATATTTTTTAGTTATTTCTAAACGCTTGAGGTACTTTAGACAATGTTTTTCAGAAAGACCATTCCTGTGTTGTTGTAAACCATTAAGTAGTATCTCGAATAAACGTCGCCTTATAATTTTAATGAAAATTATATTCAATACTTTAAAAAAGATTTATAATATATTTTAATCTTAAATTCTCCTAACTTTTAAATCTCCCGAGTACTTCTGACATATATTTTTAGAAAGAGCATTTCAATGTTCTTTAAAAAAAAATTAGTATACCCCGGAGAAACGTGGCCTTGACACTTGTATAAGCAATGTTTACAAGCGTTTGAAAACTTAAATTCGATATAGTATTTTCGTATATATTTTTTAGTTATTTCTAAACGCTTGAAGTACTTTAGACAATGTTTTTCAGAAAGACCATTCTTGTGTTGTTGTAAACCATTAAGTAGTATCTCGAATAAACGTCGCCTTATAATTTTAATGAAAATTATATTCAATACTTTAAAATAGATTTATAATATATTTTAATCTTAAAATTCTCCTAACTTTTAAATCCCCCGAGTACTTCTGACATTATTTTTTGGAAAGAGCATTTCAATGTCCTTTAAAAAAAAATTAGTATACCCCGGAGAAACGTGGCCTTGACACTTGTATAAGCAATGTTTACAAGCGTTTGAAAACTTAAATTCGATATAGTATTTTCGTATACATTTTTTCATAATTTCTAAAATCCTGAAGTAATTGAGAAATGAAGTCCTCGAGGCAATTTTTTTTAGCAAGATCATTATTTCATCCTTTAACGAAAATTATTGTAAACTTTTCAAAACAACAAAAAATTTTAAAATTTTTAAAATTTTTGCATTTTAATATTCGCGACGTTTCCAAAACAACGTTTTTAATTGTAAACCGTAGTTTATATTCTTTAATACCTTGTTAGTTACTTTTGGTATTCTTAATTCGGCCGGGTTATAATTTGGCTGCTAACTTTGGCTGCTAACTTCACACCGGTCCGGCAAGCGAAACCTTAAAATTTCACCTGCATGGCAATTCTCGTATAGCTAAATTCTTGACTGAATTTATTAAATACGTGATATCTTATGAAGCATATAAAATTTTTGGCGTATTGAGAATTAAAAATTCGAAAATTTCAGTAATATAGTTAATAGCCTCAAAACTTCGTCGATTTTTGCTAATTTTCAGCTCAAGTTTAATGGAATTATCATAGAACATCATGAATATATTGAACAAACTGTTTTCAGAAGTAGCACCGTGTGTATGACGAAGATTCGGAATCATATTGATATTTTTTTTTTCAAATACGATTCAGTTTCAAACTAAATTACTATTTCAACCGACGCTTGGTTCTCACGACGTCAGTTCGCATCAGAAAGCGACAGCGGACTAGGTAACAAAGTTGCTCGTCTTCAAAGGGTGTCTTTAGGCCTAGATGTAAGAATGGTGATTTTTCGACAACCGAACTTCCCTGTGAACTCTCAAGAAAATAAAATTGTTATTTTATTTTTAAACTGAAAAATCACGTCTCCAGAGGCCTGAAAAATTTGAATTCGAGTGTGACCCCTTTTTATATTTAAAATTTTGGATTTTAAGTAATCCAAAAAAAACTGCTGTATTGAAGATATGAATTTTTTTAAACAATAATCTTGGAATTTTTATTGTCTTCCAATTAATGTAATAAATGACGTTATTATCAATAGGTATATATACAGTTTGATCAGATCCAGAAAAAAAAAATATATACATATTAAAGCTTGTTTCAAAAAGCTTCAACAAGGAAATAGGTTTTGTCACATTTCAATCGTGTCAAATAGATACCTATCCAGGTTCAAAACATTGCATGATAGAATTGAAAGAAAGCCAACAAATTGAGATAAATTAACTGACATACTATCGGGATTTTAAACTTTTTTACCTTATTTTTTCTGACAGTAAATTCATTAACTGATTATTTACGTGACCAATCAAACACATATAATAAAAATTGGAACAATTTTGTAATTATAGAATCTTAAAACGCTTATTCGAAAATGTCAGTTTTCCGTGCCATACATATACTTACGATATAGGTACCTAGTATTGCCAAGATTATTAGTGTAAATCGATTTGTTGATATTATTTATTTGGGTTAGTTGACTTTCGGATAGATGCCATTGTAATCTTCTTTTATTTTTTATTCATCTTCATAGTTTTATAGCTATAAATATTCGAAATTTTTAATTTTTAACCCATAGGTTTTAAAACGAACATAGGTAATTAATTTAATTGCAATATCCAACTACATTGCTCACCTGTTTAATAACAGCAATTCTCATTAAAAGGAAATTAAAATATTTTGAAAAACTATAGCGAAAAGAATTTGACCAGCCTTCAAAGTTAAAGATATTTTTTAAGATATATATTTTTTTTATTACTAACTTAACTTTTTAGTACCTAACTAAAATAGAGCAAAAAAAAATATTGAAAATAAAGCTACCCAACGAACAATGCTTTTAATTAAATTATTATTAATATGTAATGTATTTAATTATTAAATGCCTCGTTCATGAAATGATTACGGATGTTTCATTATTACAGAAATGGTCAATAAGTGCTGTGAAAAAATAAATCACAATACATTTTAGCAATTTGTGATAAAAAAATTGCTGTCCCTTGTTTGAAAAAAAATTATAAACAGGCTGAAATAATTAAAAATTAAAAGCAAAGCAATAATTTAGTACTTGTACCAAAGTAAATAGCTACCTGCATTAGTTACTACTAGTAGTTTGTACCTACCAAATGTTCTGCCGTAAAATATATGCAAATAATTAAAATTATCACGAAAACGTTAAATTCTTTTTTTTTAAATACCTATGTACCCATTATGTACGTAGGTAGATATTTCACAAAATGAGAACAAATGAAATTGAAAAAAAAGTGAGCAATATATTTTTATATTTTAACTAGCGACCGCCCGCAGCTTCGCTTGCGTAGACTACACATTTCTGTTTTAGATAGTATTAACATTCGAAACGGTTTATACGTACTTTTTGCTGAAACTAATATTGGTACACCCATTCAAACTTTCAGTTTTCATTCTCCCCACTTCTTTAAGAAAACCGAATACTCCCATACTTTTCACCTCCCGTTTCCCACCCTTAAAATGTGGAAATCCAAAAACCCTGAAACACGTCATTATTTATTTATGTTATAATTTTTATGTTTCTAACTTTAAAAAACAAAGACTCTCATACAAACCCCTTCCATCCCTCCCTCCTTAAATTTGAAATTTCCAAATATTCCTTTCATAAAAAATTGATACGTTATAAAATAAACCACTGTTCCAAATTTCGGCTTCCTAGACTTAGTAGTTTCGGCTTTATTTACGTTGATAGATCAGTGAAGACAAACGACAGACAGACACAAAAAGTAGCTGATGTCACTCTTGACAACCTTCTTTCTTTCTTCACGTCTGCAAAGTTTCATTAAAATCTGTTTAGCCATTTTAGAAATTAGCTCGAATAGACACATAGACGTACAGATAGACAGACGGACAAAAGTAGCGTATGCCACTTTTGACTACCTCCTTTTCATACCTGTGAAATTTCATTAAAATCGGTTTAACCGTTTTGGAGATTAGCTCGAAAAGACAGATGGACGTACATACAGACATATAAAAAGTAGTGTATGTCACTTTTGACCACTTCTTTTCCATATCTGTGAAGTTTCATCAAAATCTGTTTAGCCGTTTTGGAGATTTGCTCGAATAGACAGACAGATGTATAGTATTATTTTATACATATAGCCTATAGCCTTTCTCCATAAATAGACTATCCAACACAAAAAGAATTTTTCAATTCGAACCAGTAGTTCCTGAGATTTGCGCGTTCAAACAAACAAACAAACAAAGAAACAAACTCTTCAGCTTTATAATATTAGTATAGATTTTAATGACCTAAACATTAATATCGTTTCAATAATGCATTAAAAAGAAAAAGGAAAAAAAGAGTATGTAATAAAAATTTATTTAAAATTAACTCCTTTGAAATAATTATCCCCTACTTTTAATACGTATACGTACGTATCAATATGACGGAATCTTTTAACGTAATTTTAATCAACTTGAAGACGTCTGATTAAATTGAAAATTTTCACACGTATTGAGGATCGATAACAATATAATAATTTTATAATTTTGTCCTAATATCCTGACCATTATCTTAAGTAAAAAAAGTGTTTAGGTTTATTTTTAATTGGTTTCACTGAGTACTTCTTAATATACGTACCTAGATAAATGACAGCTAAAATCAAGTGTCGCGATAACTAATATAGTTGATTTCGTTTTAAGACTAAAAAAAATATTATTATACATAATTAAAAAACTAAAAAAAAAACGCTTTAATGGCAAACCGATTTAAAAAGTTAAAATAATCTTCAAGTATAATGATGTCTGATAAGTTTATAATAAAAGCAAAGACAGTAACAAAAAAATCATTTTATTTAAAAAAGCATGGGTTGCCTTTGACGAAACTTTTACAATAACTTTTAAACTTTTAAAATTAGCTAGCAATGAATTATTTATAACAAGCACCCCACGCTTTTTTACAATAAAATTATTTTTTTGTTAATATTTTTACTCTTATTTAGAATTTATAAAATCATTATACCTACGTACTTGAAAATTATTTTTTACTTTTTAGGTCGGTTTGTTTCTAAAGCGTGTTTTTTTTTAACACAACTTGAAAAAAGTAGGTTTTGTAATAGTATATCTTATTTGAAACATTAATATTGTTTCAATAACGCCTCAATTATTAAAAGAAAACAATAAAAATTAGAGAGCATTAATGCAAGCTTTTTGAAAGCGGCTTTTCAAAAAAAGGTAATTTTTCTTTTCCGTAATGCTTTAAGTAATTGTTCAGACGCATATAAAAAATAGTACTTAAGTTCCTACTAATAATGTGATTGGAATAACGATTTTTTTTCGCGAAAGGATATTGGCTTAATTTTACGAAAATAAAGATTACTTTTTCTGATTTAAAATCCTAACAATAGAATTTTTAACATAGAATTATTTATTCTATGGATTTACTGTGTAATACTACCACGCCACACCAAATAAAAGCATTATTATTTAAATTGTTATTTATTAGATATTTTATTATTAGTTATCATCACCCTTAAATGGTACATGAATTCCCTGAGGACGACCAACGCCTTTATTTATCAATTTCTACGTTTTATTAAAATAAAATTAATAATTACTCAATTAATTTTAAAATATAGATACATCACTACATATTATAAAATAAAGTTCCCCGCCGCCTCTGTCTGTCTGTCTGTCTGAACGCGATAAATTCAAAAACTACTGAATGGATTGGCATATGGTTGACACCCATGGACGGAGTGTTTCAAGAGTAAGGTTTACGTGTTTAATTTATTAATATTTTGTGGAAATTAATTGAAATATGACGATTGTCGTCGAAGAAGTCGGAAAAAAAACAAGCCAGCTGAGAGCTTTCATCGAAAACGCTGCCTCATCCCTTTGAGAGGTAACAAAATAATGAATGGAAGAATTGTGTCTTTTTTATAGGACCAAAGAAAAGTCCTCGATGGCATATATCTATCTTTTATGGATAGCTTACTATACCTATTTTTATGTTTAAAAAAATTATGTCATATGATAAGGTAATTGGAAAGCAATTTATACGGATACAGTATTAATCCTTATCAAATTAAATACGTTATTTACCTTCAGCATTTCATGCAGATTATGATTACCTTTTACACCATACAGTTTAAATTAATATCTTAGGAATTATCGCGAAATGCAAAATATCGCGCGACAGCGCCCCCCTCCCCCCCCCATTTTCTATGCATGTTTCTATGCATATAGAAATATTACTATGGAATAGACAACACGGTGCGAACAGTGCATTCGTGTACAGCAATGAGCAGTCATAGATATATGATGTCATCGTCACAGAGGCGACATGCGATACTTTGTATATGTTCTGCCTATTGAATTGGGTAATGTAGGGGAACGTATTAAAATAAATTGAAAGAGACGAAACTGACGGTTTCAATTACAATGTTTGTTTTAATTAATACTGGTTATACATATTTCCCCATTTAAGTAAAACAATTATATATTAAACTATAATTAGTACTGACTATAAGTACAAGACTATGCGCTTGCACTAACTAAACTAGACACTTTATCTCACTTTGCCTTATCGGTAGAGAAATGAACGAATTGCAAATTGCAAACTTCACTTACCCTTAAACGAAATTAGCTTAGTTAGTTTCTGACTGAAAAAAAAAACGCTGTGACAAACTGACAGATGGCATATGTTGAATAATAAAGAAACTAAAAAATAATCAGTTACACCTAAGTCATATAGTTCCGCAACATTTTATACCTACGTATCCCAACTGTACGGTTTACTATTCATAACCTATGATTTTCATATAGAAAGGGGGGCAAAAGACCAAATTTGTTTTGATTGATTTTAGTTGATGGTTTGCTTATCAATTTTGTATATAAAGAAATATTTTAGTTTGTTTTTCTGTATATATTCTTTTCTTTTTCAGATATTTACAGAATTGGAAATAAAATACATTAAAAATACTTCAAGTAGGATGAACTTCCTATTAAATCCAATCTGATATGACACTACGACAGAAAAAACAATACGGCTTATATGCTCTGCTCCCGTTCGAAACCGGGGCGGGTTGCTATTATATATATTTTGAAGTACCTAAGTAGCTTTTATTTGCAACATCACACTGAAGCTAGGGAACATTTTTAATTATAAAATCTTTTCATTGCAAATAATGTAACATTTCTGAATTTACTCACGAGAACTCTACTTTTGTAGTCATTGATGTTGAAAATGAAAATAAGGTTTTTTCGTGATGCAATAAATAAAAAGAAAGATAGGAATGAGAATTAATGTGTTTGTTACAAAGATTTGTAGTCCATGATACTACCTACTTACATATAGGTACCTAATAGGTGCCTTTGCATTTATGTTTCCAAAAAAATGATTTTAAATTAACTTTTAACATTAGGTATAAATAAGGATACCTATTAGTAGTAGGTACAGTTCCAATCAAACCTTATGGCGAATGTGAACATAGGCACAAGTCGCGTCGCGGTAACCAGTTTTAGGTGTAGCGGGACGCAGTGGAGCGAGGGGCATATGACTGAAACTGCGCAACACGCGTATAGCGTTGTATTCCGATCCGCCACAAAGTTTGATTGGAACTATAAATATATATATATACATGATGAGATTTTTATGACCAGCCAAATTTTAATATAATGAACTTTGGTAGAAAACCTATAGCCGTTTTGTTTCCTTTTAGTATCGTTCTATAGAAAAATATTGAGATATGACTACATAAACCTTTCCCGAAAAAACCAAAAACTCTAGTTACCATTCTTGCCCGCCGCATCATTCCGTTTCAAAGGCCTCGGGCGCGTACGTTTACTATAGCGTTAAGAAGGCAACCAAACGTTATAAAATAACACTGTAGATAAAATAATTTATTTTGAAAATGTAACCCATATTTTTATTTACGCAATGAGGTCTATTGGTGATACCTAACACCTAGAAAAATTTTGGCTGGTTAATAAAATCTCACCTTGTATATATAGAACTACGACCTACAATTTTATTTTAAAGTTATTATACCTATAACTAGACAGGTAAGTTTACTTTAAATTACCAACCTACACAATTAGATAAGTAAGTGGGTAAGTTAAGTCAGTTTCAAAAAGAAACGTTAATAAAAGATAAAAAAAAATTTAAAATTGATATATTAAATGTATAATAAAGCATAAATAAAATATTATAAAAATATTAAAAAACGATCATTTGTATTTCATTTTATATTAAATTTATATACTTAGATACAACTTAAAAAAAATTAATAAAAAATATTATTCCAAATAGTGACCTATATTCTATAGTAGCCATTTCAATTAAAATTCTAATAAATAGGTAGGTAGGTCAACCTAAATATTATACCTACCACTGTCACACTATTGTTATTTAGCTAGGTACCTTGGTACTGGTTTTTGTTATTTTTTTACATATTCCAAGGAACTTAGGTACCTACCTAGTATTATAAAAATATTTAAAAAATTACGTGAAACTTTGCTGAGTTAGTAAGTACCATAATGTAGGTAGGTACCTACATTATTTTTATAAAAGGTTAAAATTTAACTAATAGAAAAGTAGTAGGTGTAACTATTTAAGTATATAGGTAAAAAATCATTCACATAGACACGTATGAAATATCTAGATCCTTAAAATTTTTAAATGAGGAATTCATTTTTAATTTTCAATTAATAGGGGTAAGTACCTACCATGTTTTTCTTCTAAAATACCTTCCACCTAATAAATACTATTATTTTACAAATTTATTCGTTCAAAATGGCAGCTCTACCCGTACGTAAGTATTTTGAATGATTTTAGAGTTCTTTTAAGATTGAGTAGGTATGTAGGCCTAAATAAACCTGTCAATCACTAACCCTGTTTTTTTTTCAGTTTTTCGTTTTTAATTTGAATTAATTACGATAACATCATCTTCAGCGACTACTTCAATTATATAATGGCAATGTACCTAGTATCTACCTATGAACATCCCGAAAAAAAAACATTGTTAAGGTTTTGGACTAGAGCGGAACATGGATTTCAATGCTGTTTAATAAAATTTTATGACAAACATAATAAATAATATCTGCTGTTATGTATACCCACAGGAGTCCTCAATTTTAATTAAATAAAAAAAATCATGTAAATAATTTAAATTAGAAATATAAATGTACGTATGAATGTAGGGATTTTAACTTAGAAGTAGGAAGCAACAATCTTACATTTGTCAATATTTTATTTATGTTCTATTAAAAAAAGACTTCACTTATGTAATTATGACAGAATTAAGAGTTTAATTTAATGCTAAGTTATACATGCATAGGTACCTACCTACAATTTTTTTTTGGCTCTAGATGAGCTTTTAGTGAGTAAAGAGGGCTTATCATAAAAAAAATTTTATACTTATATTTTGATTGTTTAAAAATAATATAATAACAAATTTACATTGAATAGACATAGGGAATGTCTTTAAAAATATTTTTATAGTCTATTAAAGATACTTTCATTTATAAATTACAAAATAAAACCTCGTAACCTTTTCGTACCCTAATGAAGTTTTGAGCTCTTTCCTTCTCATTTTTATAATTAATATAAAAATGCGATACAAAATGGATTATATGGTATATATTTTGCACTAATAAAAATAATGACTAACATTTCAATATTTATTTATGGTTGTTATGTGAGCTTTTAGATACTTAAGTTTTTAAGGAATTAAATCAATAGACAGGCATAAAAAAGTTATATATAATTAAAATCTAAGTATTGTAAAGTAGAAAACAATAAAAATACTTACATTTTTATATTTGCTATTAATGATATTCCAGTTCGTTTCCCTTCGGTTAATCAAAAGTTCGCACTATTCACAGTTTTAAACAAAAACAATTGTTTTAACCCGAAATAAATTTATGTTTCGAATTAAATACACTGTATAAGGTCCAAAGTTACTTTTTCAGTGTTTTTATTTTTAGGCCTATAAGAATCTTATTGGATTTCAATCGCCGAAAACTTTGCGAAAATTTCGCACGCCCGCGCGGACTCCGTGTATTTAGGCCTAAAGGTGAATTTTAGCAACCGCGCGCGCGCCGTTTTTTTTTTTAAGACGATATTCCAATAAATATG